>JAQFVV010006409.1:0-10000 GCA_028023455.1 Epiperipatus broadwayi | reverse complement strand
GTTAGCCTTAACATGAATCGATCAAAAACAAAAATATGTAATTGAGAGAACAAACATGGATTATTGATATCATTAAAAAACATAAGAGACTGAAGTAGGGTAGGGATAGATTTAATGGTAGAACAGATAATAATAGATCGATAATTGAAATTTTAATCAGGATTTCACAGATTATAAAAGACTTAAAAAATATATTTGTGAGATAGATGGGTAAAATAAGAAAGTGTGCTGAGATGATGTGAAGAGGGCTAAAGTTCAAAGAAACTGGATTATATTTGGATATTTTTTTATTCTGCAATGGATTGTTAAAGATTGTCAATGATCATTATATATTCATCTAACTACCAAAAGTTTATTTAGAATTTCTTTTATCCTCCAAATTCGTCATTTAAAAAGTGAAAAATTTTGTTTGTATATAATAATAACAGTTTAATATACTGAATGATTATGATACTGGAAAAGATGTAGGGCATTTCATGAAAAGCAAAAAATAAACATGTAAATATCTGATCACTTTACATCTGAATTATGTTCAGAAAGATTGATAATGTAAGAAAAGGTGCCCAGCAGTAATGTGAATAAATATTATTATCATAGTACACGTATATTTCAGTATTTTAAAAACCTAAATAGATGATGATTTATTTTGAAGAATTGATTTCATATAGTCAAAGAAATTAATATATATTTTATGGCATTTAATAAAAAAAGAATAATAAAATATTGGATGGCTAGTAATAAGAGTGCAATTTATGATTCAGATAAGAGGTCAAAATTATTTTTTTATGAAAAGTAAAATTAGAACATTATAACATTATTAGATAAAATAAGCTTTAATGGAACAAAATTGATTTTTTATACTGACTTAATTCTATTAAATTAAATATATTCTTGATTGAAAAATATTTTAAATTTAAAAAAGAAGAATAGAAATGAAAGATAATATTAATATTACACTGCCGGAGATTCTTAGAAATTTTGAAACAAGAGGGGAAGGGGGTTAATATTCAAATTGCAAATTTTCATTAATCTGTTTAAAATCATTTGCAATGTCCTTTATGCTTTTTCTTTAACAAATATCTATAAAATTGTGTAATATAATATCATTATATTCTCCTTTTTTGTAATAATTATAAAATATTTTATTATTATTACATTTTGAGGTTTTGATATTTAAATAGCCAAATTCAGGAATAATTGTTATTTACATAACTTATCCAGTATACAAATGCCAAAAATTCTAACAATGATACCAAAAGAATAACACATTGAGAGGTTATTTTAATTCTTTTTCATATTGTATATGTTAACTTTTTATCCACTAATTATATTATTAGCTGAATGAGTTAAAAATCAAAACTTTTAATTGGCCAATTCACAAACTGAAGACAAAGTCAATTGTCAAAATATATTCATCTTTTAATATGATATTCACTTTAGATTCGTTTGTAAAAAGTATATTAATAATTTGTCAGGTTATGAAAGTGAATGAAAGTTTATTCAAAAATAAATTTCTATTTATTTATTGTAGAAATATTCAATAGTGGCAAAATAAAAGCGAAAGTTAGTAATGAATCAAAAAGAGTTGATGACGTAAATTTTTTTTTTTCACTTTTACATTACGGAAAAGTAAATATTTTTTTTGCTAAAATCTTAAATATTTTTACTAAAATCTTAAACAATTTTCTAAAATAATTTTGTTTTTGAGCATATTTTATGAAAATGATTTGTAATTTGTCAAAAAATACTTTTATAATGGTCTAAAACATTTGTTTATCATTTTCGAAATAAAAATCTTAGTGTTTTTTTTTGATTAGGTGGTTTCTTTGTCCTTGACAGACAATCAGAATGTCTTTGATGGCTAAGAGCCAATGAACATCAAGCTTTCTTCTTTGTTAAGCTTTACCAGCAGTTTTATTGATTTCTTACTTGTAAAATAATTCAAGAGAGGGCAGCATCTTACAGAACTTTTACATCACATCACATCACATCAAACCTTTCCAATGACTATAAATTCTCTAGCATAGCATTAAAAATTATAAAATTAGAGTAACGTCAATGGTACATGAGACATCTCGTAAGAATCAGGCTATTAAATCTATGTTTTTTTTCTGAATATGGTCAATTAAGTTTGTCCAAAACCAAAAATATATTCATGATAATAATAATATTTTATTTAGTTAATAGATAAAAATGATAATAGTGTGTTGATGTTTCTTATACATTTCAACTATATAAAGTTATATATATATATATATATCTTGAATTTAATATTTTAATGCATTTATTATGATACAAATAAAGCAAAATGTGACATTGACCATTATTATCAACCATTATCATGCACTGCAGGATGAAGGTCTCTCCAAGTTCAAACCATCTTTTCTGATCTTTAGCTATTCTTCTCTACATCATCCCTGCGCACTTTCTTATTCCATCCATCTCACATGTGGTCTCTTTCTGGGTCTTTTACACTCTCTTGGAATCCAGTTTAAGATTTCAATTGTCCATCTATTATCATCTCTTCTAGCAATATGTCTACCCCAACTCCACTTCAGACTTTTAATTTTTTCAATGAGGTCAGCAACAACTGTTTGTTCTCTTACCATATATTACATTTTCGATCCCTTCTTGTTACTCTCAATATATATATATCCTTACTTCTTTGAGTGGTCTGAAGTCTCTATATTGCTCTTCTATTAAGTGTCCAAGCCTCAGATCCATAAGTAAGAACTGGTAAAACATATTTATTAAAAACTTTCCTTTTCATACATGTAGGCATATTTTCTTTTAGTATCAAGTTATTTCTACAAAAGTACTCTAACCAAGTTTAATTCTGTGATTAATTTCATCCATTATGTTTCCATCTGTATTAATAATCTGACCAAGGTATTTGTAACTGTTAACTTTTTCTAACTCATGATAATTAATCTTTATTTTCATATTTTGAGAAAATCCATTAAACATTACTTTCATCTTTTTAAAATTTCTTTTTAGTCCAACTTTCATCTCATAACTTTTACAACATTTCCTGAAGTTCTACAGCATTATTTTCAAAAACAACTACATCATCTGTAAAATCTAAATAACTTGAATAATATCCATTTACTTTCACTCCTTTAGCTTCCCATTTTAATCGACAAAATAGTTCTTGCAGCGCTGCTGTAAAAAGTTTTGGAGATATAGAGTCACCCTGTCTTACACCCTTCTCAATGTTGACTTTCCCAGTATCATTATGTAATCTTACTGTTGCTGTTGCATTTTTATAAATACTCCTTAAAATATGACAATATCTTGGATCTATGCCTGGATGAAGCAATGCTTTAATCACTGAAGGAACATTTATAGAATCAAATGTCTTTTCATATTCTACAAATCCAAAGCATAATGGCAATGCATATTCATTTGTCATTTCTATAACTTCTCTTAATACCTGGATATGATTTACAGTACTAAAGTCACTTTTAAATCCAGCTTGTTCTCTTGGTTGGTGGGAATCCAATGTTCTCTGTAGATGTGTTGTAATTATCTTGTAAAAATTTTGTATAAAACTGATAAAAGGCTGATAGGTCTGTAATTTCTAATATCTTCTTTATTATCTTTTTTAAATATTAATATTAATACTGCATTATTTCAATCATCTGGTACATCTTTATTATTTAGACACTTGTTATATAACTTTGCTATTTTTTTTCTTCACCTGCTTCTTTTAATATATCAAATATAATTCCAAGATTACCTGGAGCCTTTCCTTTTTTCATACATTTAATTGCATGTCTCACTTCTTCATTTAAAATTTTGGGCAATTCAGAAGATGTAATAGATATAGGAGGTACTTGTTCTTTATTACTATATAATTCTTGATAAAAGTCTTCTACCCATTTCAATTAAATAACTAGAGATATTTTTACCTTTGATGTTACTAGGTAATTCTTACTTATTATTGACAATTTTTAAGAGTAAAGAAATTTTTTCTAGTATTTTATAATAGTTTTTTTTTGTCTTGAGTTTAATTAAAGTTGTTTTACTTTTAATTAATCCGAAGGAAAAAATTTTATAGGAAACTAGAAAAAAGATGTTTAACCTTAGGTATATTAATAACAATTGATCATTTCTTAAGAACAATTTAGTTATTTACATGAAAATAATCTCACACTTTTTTTTATAAATATATAAATATTTAAACCCTAAAGCTAGATTATTTAATAAAGTAATTAAAATGATTCCAAATTCTTAGCCAAAAAGATAATCTCTAAAAGATAACCACTGGAATCTCTAAAAAATAACTACTGGATTCAACCAGACATCTCCACAGTATTATATATATATATATATGTTAAAATGAAGATTTGCACAGATGTTATAACTCTGTGGATGGCTTGTGTGACCAAGTCGAAATGTCAGTATATTAATATTAAAAGTTTTTAACACGGATGAACCCGCAAAATATGTATTTTATATATGTATATATATATGTGTGTGTGTGTCTGTTCTGTATATCAATTGTACAAGATGGAGTAGATAGCTGTAGGAAGCTTGAAAATCTAAGTTTCAATCCCTTCTATGTTACATTTAGTTCAGTATAGACAATATACTTGTATTTAAATATTATATATATATATATATATATATATATATATATATTGTAACCTAGTGTTATTGACACTTGGTTTATTTGGCATTATTTCCACAGGAAAACAATGCTATCCTTTTTTAGAAAATAAAAAAATAAAATGATAATAATATTAAGTGATTAATAAAATATGCTATTTACTCACTTTAACGTGTTTTAAGCAAATAACTAATAAATTTAGTAATTCAATGTCATTTTGAAGAAGAGCATGAATAATTTAATTAAAATATTAACAATAAGAGCAATTTAATATAGTATAAAAGCACATATCATAAACAGTAATTGATTTTGGATGGGTAGAGGGGAGAGTGGATGAGTGTCTTATCATAAAGCACAATAACTTCTGGTAGTTTTTTTTATATATATAATGTTTAAAGAATTATACATCAATGATTGTTAATTTAATGTATTTATTATTTTTTTTATAGTGTCAAATTACTTTGTAATCCAGGTAAATAATACAAAAACTATATGATTGTAATGGGTTTTTTTTTTCTTTTATTTATGGTATAATTAAATGATTATTTTTCTGTAAGAGGTCGCTAAAACAAGACCGCCAATTTTTTTTTTTTTAAGAAAGATTGTCTGACTTTAGTTTTTCAAGGAAGAAGCAGTGCTGAAATTCGGTAACAATTTTTTTTTCATTTTAATTGCAGAAATAAATATAAGTCAAGTAAAATTTTAATAATATAATGTGTTGCTAATCCTTTTTGGTGGGACATCCTGATCTTCTGTTGCTATCTATTTATTTAAAGCTTTTTATACGCAAAAATATACTATCTTGTGCTAAAGTTCAAAATGACCATATTAACTACAGCAATCACGGAAAATGTCATTATATTTAAATTAAGTAATATAAGTAATTTCCAGGAAATAATCAATTATTTGTTAACTTTACCTTATTTAATGATCTTTTCATGGTATAAAAGAAAAATTATAATTAAAAGACATATTATAAAAGCCAAGGAAAGTTAACTAGAAAAATTTCGCGCTCTTTCTAAAAGAAATTGTCTGCCTTTGAAAATAATGCAAGTTCCCCACGTTAAAATGTTTTATTCACTGAAAATTATCTAGAAATAATATTAATGATAAATGATATTTACTTATGCACCTATATATTTTTTTAAAAAAATATATATATATAAATTTTCTCAAGGCAAATATCGGAAAATTTGTATGTGTGCATTTTACGGAGAATTCCCTATTAAAGAAAAATTACAATTCCCAGAGTAGGAACAAAAACTAAAAACATTAGTGACTTAATTATAACCATAATATAATATGTTATATTATACATCAATTGGAGTCATTAAAACTTCATATCCACGTAAGTCAGTTGCAGTCATTATAATAATAGTATCTTGGAAAATTCGCGCAATATTTTTTTTATTCATAAGCCAGCTAGCTAAAAATGGTACGTATCATCAATAATAAAAAAGGAAAAGAATTGTGTGTGTTATCGTTTAGAATAAAATATTCGTCTACGTTAGAATATGTATTGTTTTCTTGGATCCCAAAATTATAGCAGTTTAATTCAAAGAAGAGTTAACATCCAATGCTGCTATGTTTTTTTTTCTTTGCCTAATTTATTAAGTGCACCAGAATGGAGGCAACTTTTATATGAATGAAATAATAAAATGTGTTTCTTATTTTAAATTTGCTTCGTGAACTACGACTGGATCAAGTTCTTCATCTGGATAAATTGCCCAACGGAAAACATTTTTTTTAGTGAGATAATAAGCACTTGTTAAGTAATGATTTTTTTTACTAATTTGTAAAATTATGTGCATTTTTTTATATCAATGCTAAAATGGTTCCAATCTTCAAAAATGGTGATCGGGATTGTATTTCTAATTATAGACCAATTTCTGTTCTGCATACCATTGCCAGAATTTTTGAGAGGTGTATTTATAATAAAATTTTTCAGATGTGAGTAAACTAATTTCTTCTTGTCAGCATGGTTTTATTCCTAATAGATCAGTAGAAAGTAATTTTCTAACAATTTATGATCATATAGCTCATGCTATTGAAGATCGTCAAAGACTAGATGTTATTTATTTTGATTTATCAAAAGCCTTTGATAAAGTAGATCACAGTATCTTACTTCATAAATTACATCAAATGGGTTTCTCTAATAAACTTGTATATTGGTTTCAATCCTTTCTGTGTGGTCGTACTGCATATATTAAATTCAATAATAAAGTTTCATTTAAATTTAAATGCAATTTGGGTGTACCACAGGGTAGTATTTTAGCACCTATGCTTTTTAACATTTACATGAATGACCTTAAGGATTGCTTAAGATCTTCTTTTCTTTTGTGCTATGCAGATGACTGTAAAATCTTTAGAAGAATCACATCTGTGTTTGATTGCACTCTTCTTCAAAATGATATAGATAATTTTAGTGCTTGGTGTGATCTAAATAATATGACTGTTAATTTTAGTAAATGTTCCTTAGTCTCGTATTCTAAAAAATCTGAAGTTTTGCATTTTTCTTATTTTATTAATTCTCACAAAATTATTTCTGTTGAATCCCAAAAAGATTTGGGAGTTATATTTTCTAGTAATGGATCCTTTCTTCCTCATTTGGAAATGATTATTGGTAAGGCTTTAAAAATTATAGGTACTATTCTAAGGTTTGGTTATCATTTCAATGGTGATACAAAATTTAAATTATTTTTATCATTGGTTCTTCCCATCATTGAATATTGTTCAGTCATTTGGAATCCTAGCTCTAAACAGGGATGTAATTTATTACAATCAGTATATAATAAGTTTTCTAAATATGTTTCTTTGGGAAATAAAACTGTTGTTCGTCTTTCTTCTAGAAGACAATATAGAGATCTTAAATATCTTTATAAACTTGTTAATAAAATAGTTATTTTATCTGACACAATTTCTACTGTTATAATTAGATCTCATGTGCATGATACTCGGTCTGCTTCTGTTTGTTACATTAAAACTTGTCATTCCAATGTTCTTAGATTTTCTCCTTTATTTAGGCTACCATCTTTATATAATCAGATTTGTAGAAATATTAATTACTTCAATTTAGATTATAATCAATTTTGTAATGTTATTAAATTTAAATGTCAGATTTGATTGGTTTAACTTGATTTTGTTTATATATATATATTAAATTGTTTTTTGTTTTTTTTATTTTGTTATGTGCTTTATATTTATCCCTTTTATTTATTTGTTACTATTAATGTCTTAATAATAATTGTTTATATGCTGATATTTAATTTTACTTTAGATTTTTAAATGTGTTAATTATCTTTTATTGAAATATGGCACATAATTATATTAATAATTTGTCATTTAAACTCATTTATGTATTTATATATTTGTTATGGTGCAATACTGTAATTGGCTTTATGCTGTAGTTTTGTACGGTAAATAAATGAATTGAATTGAATTGAATTATTATTATTATTATTATTATTATTATTATTATTATTATTATTATTATTATTATTATTATTATTATTATTATTATTATTATTATTATTATTATTATTATTATTATTATTATTATTATTATTATTATTATTATTATTATTATTATTATTATGCTATTCCGATATGTATTATGTTTCAAAAAGGGGACTTTATTCAATCTAGAAAACAGGTTACATTAATAATTTTTATATACATGCATTTACACTAATATTTCCAAGGATTGTATATATTGTTTTTAAGTTCTTTCCAAGTTCTTACATAGATATACCTGGTGAGTGATGGATTGTTTATCCTAAGTTATCATTTATTGATTCATGGATTTTTTGCTGTCCATTTTCTTGTTCTCTTTTTAAGTCTATTGTTGAGGCAAGGCAGAACTATTAGAGATTTGACCGTTGTTTTACAAGTGACCAAGTAGCCGCAAAAATGTCTGGGTGTGCTATTTTATTGTCTCTGGTTTTTAATTGTGCTAACTTGTTGTGAAAAGTTGATGGATGCCACCTTGTATTGTTGCCAAAAGCAAATGTGCATCGCATGCACCAAAATGCATAAAGTACGAAGGTTGCTGCTCGGATTGTTGGGGTGGATGTTCTGCAGAATTGACTGATAATATCTTGCAGGGAGATGTTTGGTTTTCTGTATATATTTGTTATTTCATGCCGAATATTGTTTAATGCTGGGCAGTTGTAAAACAGATGTTGTTGAGTTTCTTCTGCTTGGTGGCATAGCGTGCAGAAGGGGTCTATTTTTGTATATAATCATCTGTATCTTAAGAAATATGATGTTGGCAAAGCATATAGATTTAGTTTCAGGAGGAAATCAAAGAATTTGGGCTCCAAGGACCATTTTTTAAATTTTTTAAGCAGCTGTCGGTTGTTTATTCCGAGCATCTGTGTTGAAATATCTGATGTATATCCTGGGTATATCATTGCATATATCTGCCAATATGAATATTTTGTTGTTGTTTGCAGTGATATTTGAGTATGTGTGATTCTGAACTGGTTTATAACTGATGATAGATAGCAATGTGAAGGTGGAGGTTTGTCTGTGGGTATTATTTGTATTAGATACTGGAGTTCTGGGAAATGTCTGAGGGTGGCTATTATCAGGTTTGCGGTCTTTTGTATTCGAAAAATATCTATGTTATGCAGCCCCAAACCATTGTGTATTGCTGGTCGACTAAGCTGTTTTGCAGATATTGACACTGTCTTTCTATTCCATAGGAGTTTATTGCAATATGAAGAGATTTTTGATGTAAAGGCTTTTGAGAATTGAATTATGGGAGAATAATAGATAATCTTGGTGATTACCAGCTGATTGAACAATTGTACTTTAGCATATATTGAGAGGTATGCTTTTGATAGTGAGGCAGTGATCCGTTCTGCTTCATCTTTTAACTTGTTCTGGATTTTTTGCCTCATTGTGTTTGTTCCCATGTAGAAAGGAAAACCAAGGAAAGGGGATGGTTTGCCTTGGAAAATTTGCATGCATGGCTTACTGGTGTATAGAGATCAAGCAGCAGTCTTATTTTGATTAAATTTTAGATGGTGTGTTGCTTGAAAGTCTTGCAGTATTTTCTGTAGTATTGGTATCTGTTTTCTTGATGGTAGGAAGACTGTGATGTCATCCATATATGCAATGCAGGCTATATGTTGTGATGTGCCTGGTATCTGAATGCCCTTGATACTCTGCTGAATTTTGAGTATGAGTGGGTTGATGTAAAAAGTAAATAGCAGTGAGCTTAGTGGTGAGCCTTGGGATATGGATTGTGTGGGAATGAATGATGGGGAATTTTTGCCATTGAGTGTGATATGTATTTCTCTGCTAAGTAGTAGGTTTGTGAGCAGGTACAGATGAGTTCATGGAATTGTGGTGTCAGCTAGCATATTGATTAATGTATTGATG